>PVIJ01002383.1:21521-39180 GCA_004024925.1 Scalopus aquaticus | reverse complement strand
TTGCTTCCCCCATATAGAGCTACTTTATATGATAATTGAATAGCCCTATTTCCTATGTTTTTCTGATACAAATTATCCAGTAGGTCTTTCCCCTGAGTTATGATCAAGCTATTTCCTACCCTCATTTTGGTGGGAAAATGATAGGGAAAATATTTTGCTCATTAGACAGATTCCTTTCCTCCTGAATATGTATTTTCTGTCAGTACTTTTAGAGATATACTGGTCCTGGAACTTTATCATTGAATATGTTCTTCCTCTTTGCTTTTCTATGAGGTTTATGCACAACTTCAGCAGTTTTACATGGTTTTTATTGATGACTATATGTTTCCCACTTAAAAAATGTTTTAAAATAATTTCTGGGTGGAAGAATGGGATTGGAATTCTCTTTATTTAATTTCAGGAGAGGAAAAGCAAAGATTTACTATTTACATTAGTATAAAATTACATTATACATTTTTAAGTCTTAATTGGATACTGTCTTATTAATTTGTAGCCATTCTCCACTAATATAAGCATTTGACACTCTATGTTTCTAATTTTCTCATTCTATATCCCACAAGTTTTGAATAACATTTTTTATCATTCAATTAGAAGTACTTAAAATATTTCAGTATGATTTTTTTTGTTCCTTACATTACTTATGGATATTTTACAATTTCACATTTTAAATTGTACTTTATATTGATTTGCAGCTTAATTACACTGCAGTCCTTGAATCCAGCCTGTAATTCTTTGTAAGAATTAAAACTTAATCTATGATTAGTACATAGTCAAATTTAGTAAAATTTCTATGTGTGGCAAAGAAAAACAAAAAAGTCATAAGCCTGCTAGTTGTAGGGTTCTACGTACAGCTATTAAATTAAGCTTGGTATTTGTGTTGTCAATCTTCTATATCCTAACTTGCTTTTATCTGTTTGACCTCTATGGACAAATGAGAGTAGTTTGTTAAACTTTCCCCAAAACTGTACATTTTTCTCCCTGTGTTCCCATAATTTATTTCTATATTTTCAAACTATCTTACTAGTTACATGTATGTTTAGTATTACTTTATTCATTGGAAACTGAATTTAGTATTCTGTAGTGATCCTCTTTGTCCTACACATTTTATTTTAAAATGCATTTATATGGGAAAATACATCACAACTTTTGTGTGTTATTGTTTATTTTAAATTAATATACTTTTACTTTCAAGTATCTGGGGTTCTTATGCTTTTTTAGATACATCTCTTGTTTTCTAGTGGAACAATTTCTATCTTTTTAACCCATGATTTTAGTCTATTCATACTATTCACCTGGGTTTTTCATGTTTTTTGGTTCTCAACCATTTTTAAAAATTTTTTTATTTCCCAAAATTTTCCTTCCAATGGTTTAGAAATTATATACTCTTAAGTTTTCTACTTAATCTTAAATATGTGTGTGTATTTTTATACACAGTGTGTGTATGTATATATACACTGTGTATATATACATATATACATACATATACATATATACATACATATGTATATATTCATACACACACACACACACACATACTCCAAAGGTAAATAGCTTGGTCCAGCTCTTGAAAATCTATGTATCTTTGAACAATCATTACCCATCTAAAATCATATGATACATTTGTTCAATATTTTAATTCCTTTTAAATCTCATATATATTGAAAATATTTATTTATATTTACCAATTATACCAATTCATAATTTATATTTACTATTATACCAATGTCTTTGCAATGTCTTTCCTTATTGCATTTGGATTTTTTTTTTGATGATGTTATTATTCTTCCTTAAGTACTTTTTAAAAGTTCTTTTAGAAAAGACTTCATGGTGGTAAACTATTTTAGTTTCTCTGAAAAATATTTATTCTTTTCACAATCTTGAAAGATGGTTTTGTTATTCACATGGTATTAATTCGACAATTACTCATTCTCATCTTCATAAGATATTATTCTAGTTTTCAGGATTTTATTATTGCTATTGAGAAGTCTATTGTGCATAATTGTTATTTCTTTCTAGGTAATTGTAATATTTTTCCTAGATTTTTAAAATAATTTTTTGCCTTCACAGTTTCTCTGAGCTTCTTTTTATATATGAATATAACTGAGGATTTACTTTTCTATATCTGACTTGACTTTTTATTCACTTCCTTTAACTGTAGAGTTTTCCTTCATCAATTCTATGATTTTTTTTTTTTTTTTTTTGCATGGAAGTGATTTAAAATAAAACCAAGAAATTTGTTTTAGGTCCCTTCTGAAGGAGACTCCACCACTGTTCTCAAAGGCTCATATATTTTGTAAATTTTCAAAATAACATATCTTAATCATAACTATTTGAAATTATTGTCTATTTCTACTCCAACATCTCTTCCTTTATGCTTCTGTAGGGTTGAGTAGCACTAAAGAAGCTGCAGGGATTTGGGAGATCTGGCTTGCTTAGGAGAGGTTGCCACTTAATTTGAATTCAATAGACTATATTCATGTAATTTACAATCACTTCTATGTATTGGTAAATGATTACCTGCCATGGTAGTCATATTTTCCAGAAAATAACGTATTGCCTACAAAAGCGAGTAACTTGGCATTATAACATGAAGGTACAGCATCCAACTAAACCCCATACTATACCACTATGATGATGACCTTGATGGTAAACTGATAATGAGGGTTATCAGTTTGATGAAAATTTTAAATATATTTAAAACTTGTATCTCATAAATACACTTCAGTTATCACAAATAACTATCTTCCCATTGGCTCTTCATGCAATTTTCTCTATTCCTTCACTCTTGGACTCCAACTACACATTCATTAGACTTCCACATATAACCTCTCATATTTTTATTTCCTTGTCTTTCTGTGGTAATTTTCTGCAGGTAAGTTTTCCAATTCACAAATGTTCTCTTTATCTATGTTTAATCTGTTATTTAACTACTTATTTGAGTTTTAACTTTCAATCATTAAATGTTTTTATTTATAGAAGTTTGATATCTTTTAATTTTCCTAGTCATCTTTTCATTCCTATTGTTCATTTTGTGATTCCATTTTTAATTTTGATTTGAACATCACATGCATAATTACATCTTATTTTATACATGATCGTTTCAATACTTGAAGCACTTAGGGATTTGCTTCTGGAATGTTATTTCTGGTGATTACTCTTCATACTGACTTTTGTGTATTTGATGACCTTTGATTGTGAGTTTCTGTTTGGTTCAATTTAGAGGGTGAAATTCCTGGGATTTAACTTGGAGATGTTTTCTATGAGGAATTTGATTTTTCCTCCTTCCAGGATCCAAGGGTACTAACAGCCCTTGAATTCCATAGCCTTACCAAGGATACTGACGTAATGTCAGAGTAGCAGCAGGTCAGCATTTCTGTTAATCTATGCTCTTTTTTTTATTTTCATTTTATTCTTTTCCTTTTGAACATTTTGTAGCTTACAGGCCCCTAAATTTTTTCCCTAGTTCTTGCAAACCTAAGAATATTATGACATCCATTTTAATCCAGAAACAGATTATATAATAATAGAGTATATTCCTCTGGACATCTTGTTGGAGTCTTTCAAAAGACTGCTTCCCTCCCTTCCTCCAATTCCTAACACTTTATTAGGATATCAACTGGATACTATAGACAGTTTTTCACCTGTTGATGGGAGAAATTATCAAAATGATATAATCTTGATAATACTACTACTTTTTTAGTATCTGTTAAGTGGTTCTGTCCTTAGCTTCAACTTCTTAATTTAATTTTAGGAGAAAAATAATTTGAGGAAGAAAATATATTCAGGGAGTGACAAAGCAAAATATTACTTATAGTAAGGGGCAATTTTGTATTTGACTTTCTTAAAAAACAATTTCACCCTAAAGCTAATATATGAGTTCATACTGTTCTGCTTCATAAAACATCAACAGTTAAAGATAAAAATCTTCCAAGAAACTACATCTTTAAGAGCTGAAGAGCACCTAGGAGGAAAGGTCTCCTGAGGTCTTCCAGCCCTTCTGCTCAAGGGGCAAGTGGAGGCCCCTTTGCTAAAAGGTGCCATGTGTATGTGCAGTCACAACACAGGCAGAACCAGACAAGAAGAACAAATACAGATAACCAGATGTTCCCATGACAGTCTGACCTTGAAGAAGTTTCATTTTGGTCTGGTCTCACTTTTCTAGTATGGGTTTGTTATAGGAGCTGCTATGGTTCCCTGATGCCTCGGGGCATGACTGGCTTTGCTGAAGTCCACCTCAGCAGCAGGCTTGAAGGCAAGCCCTGTGCAAGCCATGTGGAGAGAGACCTGTAACTCTCCAAGACCCTGGTGCAGTATGCAACCTGCAAGTCAGCCTTGTGGCTCTGGTTAGAGTGGCACTTGCCTACCCAGCTCTGCCCTAGCATGAGCCACAGGGAGTGAGGTATGTGGCACACTAGGGCCCTGAGCTGAGTGTGCAGCTTGCAGATAGTCCTTGAGCCAGTCCCTGAGGACTCTGATAGGAGTGGCAGTGCCAACAACACAGTAGCCTATACTCCAGCTGCTGGGCAAGTATTCGACCTGCTGAAGCCCATCTCAGTAGCTGGGTGTGCTGCTCACCCCTGTTCCAGTGCAGGCCCCCTTGAGCCCACAGAGATGCAGCACAGATTAGGTTTAGCTGCTCCAAACAGTTTCAGTTTTGAATACTGTGTGGGAATTGAAAATGGACCAATCAGCTTTGATCTCTCATTGGTGTCATTCAAAGTTTTTGAGAACATCAGGATTGTAAACAGACCAGATTTGAGCTTGACTAGGATCATTCAAGTCTTGGATCTGTAAATGGACACATCAAGCTTGAAATGTGGGGACTCTGAAGAGAACATAAACCAGGACAATAGCCAGATTCATCCCAATCATCAGATAAGATTCATCAGACATGCATTCATCAGAAGGCTTCTGGACTTAAACTTCTGTAGACCTTTGAGACCTTTACATCAGACCTCTGGCAATGCCTCTGATATTGCTTGCTGACTGGCACCATTGGCCTATACATGGTGTCTCTAAAAGAACTGTTTGCCATTGGCTTGTGCATTTTGAAAAGCTGTAACAATGATGCTTCTGTCACCACCACCTGCTGACTGGTGCTGATGGTCTCTGCTGACCTGTGACCAGCACTGTTGAATTGTGTCCCACCATTCTCTGAGAGCTGTCTACCCTTTCTGATCCTCCAGCACCACCTCCTGCTGCTGCCTTCAGCTCTGTGTGGTACGGTGTCTATTCCTATCTAGCCCAGCTTCTGGATAGGTGTTGTATCACCACCTGTGATCACCTTCAGCCACCACCATGAATTGGATCCTGGTCCACTGCTTGCTGGTATGCTGCCGTTCCAGGCTCTAGTGAAGGAGACAATACCATCTTGCATGAGCAGTCTTTTGCTTTGGACTATTAGATATTACAGACACAGTCTGGGATAGGACATTTGTGAGCTTACAAACTCTCCTTTTTCCCAATTACCCTTTGTTAATGAATCCCATTGTTGTAACCTGAGCCTGAATGATGTCTCACAATTGTGAGCAAATGGGCAAGGACCCACCAACTATATTAGTCCCCCACTTTTGCATTGTTTCAGCTTTCTCTACTCTCTTAAACTTTTTCAGTCTAGCAATTAGTTCCCACTACTAGAAACAGAGGCACATGAGTCTCCCATTTTGGTACTTGTTAGTATTCCAGACAACAACACAATACTATCATGCTTGAATATGTCAGTCAAGCCAGCTGCTACCTCCAGGTCGGCAGCCACCTAGTCAATGGATGCTCAGAACAGGAGGTCCTTCTCAATTTCCAGCCACCTGCTGAAAGAGAGCAGCAAACTCTAGTAGATGTTTTTCTGTAAGTGCATCTTCAAACTCTTTCAGCAGAAGCCTGAATCGGCCAGTCTTCCTCTTTCCCCAGGCATCCCAGTTATACATTTCTCAAGGGCTACCAAGGACTTGAGTCTGTTCTTATTCCAGAAGTTTCTTCTCTTCTACTAACTTGCCACTTGAGAGATAAGGTCTTCCAAATGAGTCATTCTGTTTTGTGCCTTTTCCAGTTCCAAAGGCAACTGAGCAATGGCATGCTGGTTTTCTTATTTACTTCAAGATCTGGCTGAAAAGCAGCCATTCTCTAATGGCATGTTGCTCAACTTCCTTTTTATTTTTTTAACTTCATAGACCAAATCCAATGAAAAGCTGCTGATCCCAGTATCAAAATTAGCAGGGCATAAGTCCATCTGCTTCCATCTCCCCCAACCAGCCCTGGAACTAGATTGGATTTTCCAATTTGAGGAGGTCATTTAAGTAATTCATGGAGATAAACCCTGGGGCGGAGTGCCCCCAATGCACTGCAGTTATAGGTTGTCCAGAAGAGTGATTTTTACAGTATGTTTTAAGTGGTTTCTCAAGATCAAGGCTAGTATATTTCTTCTGATCTGGAGGCTGTTTACTAATAAGTTACACAAATGCATAGTCATAGGTTGATCAAACTGAAAAAGAATTTAGAAGTAATTTGTCCAATCTGCCTAACACCTTCATCCCTTAACATTCTGATAAGTTGTTTGTCCACAAATTTATCAAAGCATCATGAAGATGAACTAATAGTACCAAAGAACATTTATTCTGCAAGAAAAAAATGAACTCAATGTTTATTGCTGAATTAAAAAAAAATCTTGAATGCTTAGTACTTTGAATATTTTTCTTAGAAAATTACTTCAGATAAGCATTATTCACCTTAGTGTCAGTTGCTTAGAATTAGTTCTTCCTTTAATGGATCTCTATAGACTTAAAAATTAATTTTGCTTCAGGAACTCTTTAACCAGGTATTCTTAAAAGTATGCTATTTTGATTTTAACTAAAATGAATGCATCTTTTATAAGGATGCATCTTCTAAATGAATTTAAGCTGTGGAGAAATAATGGCGAAATATTAAAAGTTTAATTATGTGAAACTTACAATCAATGGCATCTATTTGCTTAAAAGGTACAGTCCTTAGAATGAAATGCATGTAAAGAGCAATATCCACAATTTTTACTGAGATGTTATTTAAGCATATTAACCAATTAGAGCAGCATTTCATCTGAGAATGGGTGTTTGAATATATGTATATTTTTGCATTTATTATACATAAAACTAAAAGACAGTCCTTCATATTTGATAGAAAGTAGTATGAGCAGTTGGATCATAAGAGAAACTCCTATTGTCTTGCACAAAAATGTTTGTTGTAACCCTTTCTTTATGAGAAGACACTCATCAAAAGTTTCTCAAAGACGTTCTATAAAGCACTAAGCCTAATTAAAGTAAGTGTGTTATAACTGAAATATGAGGAAATCTTTTCTTTTCAAATATCCTGTGAGACATTTACTTCAAGAATACAAGAGTCTGTTTGCTTGGGACATTAAGTTAGTTATTAAGAAATCTTTTTCCCTTTAACCACCGTGATTTTGGATACCGGATACTATTAGAAAGATTTCTCTGTAGAAGAAAATTACAACACTAAGACTTCTTTGCTCAATGTGCCAATCCATTTTTAAAGACGGTCCTAAATTACAACGGATATTTCTTCTCAAAACTAAACCTCTATGGAAATAAATTTCATAAAAAGTAAATCTAGGAAATACTCAAATATCACAAAGGCAATGTATGGTAAAGAATTTTTTAAATAAATATTTTATTTATTTACTTTTGTTATTCATATTTTTTACATTACTGTGTGTTCCCCATAGGTTACCCACCACCTGTTCACCCATAAAGCCATCACCGTAGTCCCCCATGCTCCCCTCTTCCCCCTTCTTGAGCCCTTAACCTCCCCTCCTTCCCTGCTGATTGTCGCATTCTTATTTGGCTCCCCTATATTCCTGTTATAAGTGAAACCATTCAATATTTTTCTCTTTCTTTCTGGCTTATTTCACTGAGCATGATCCCTTCTAGGTCCATCCATGTTGCTGCGAATTGCATGTGTTTGTCTTTTTTGAATGCTGAATAGTATTCCATCGTGTATATGTACCACATCTTCTTGATCCAGTCATCTATTTTGGGGCATCTGGGTTGTTTCCATACCTTAGCTATTGTAAACGGTGCTGCAATAAACATGCGGGTGCACGTATCCTTTTGGATTAGTGTTTTTGTGTCCTTTGGGTAGATTCCCAGAAGTGGTATCGCTGGGTCATATGGAAGCTCCATTTCTAGCAGTTTGAGGAAACGCCATACAGCTTTTCATAGTGGTTGGATCAATTTGCATTCCCACCAGCAGTGTAGGAGAGTTCCTTTTTCTCCACATCCTCGCCAATATTTGTTGTTACCAGTTTTTTTAATGTGCTCCATTCTCACTGGCGTGAGGTGGTATCTCATTGTGGTTTTAATTTGCATTTCCCTGATTGTAAGTGATGCTGAACATTTTTTCATATGACTGTTGGCCATTTGCTTTTTCTCTTTGGAGAAGTGCCTTTTCAGCTCCTCTGCCCATTTTTTTGACTGGATTGTTGACTTTGTTTTTGTTGAGTTGTGTGAGCTCTTTGTAGATTCTTGTTATCAGTCCTTTATTGGTTGTATTGTGTGCAAATATCTTCTCCCAATTAGTAGGGTGTCTGTTTGTTTTGATTATTGTCTCTTTTGCTGTACAGAAGCTTTTTAGTTTGATGTAGTCCCAGCTCTTTATCTTTTCTTTTACTTCCTTTGCTATGAGGGAAGTGCTTTTAAAGATTTTGCTGAGATGCATGCCATGTAGAGTTTTGCCTATATTTTCTTCTATAAACTCTATGGTTTGAAGTCTTATCTATCCATGTTGAGTTGGTTTTTGTGCATGGTGTGAGGTAGTAGTCTAGCTTCATTTTTTTGCATGTAGCAGTCCAGTTTTCCCAACACCATTTATTGAACAAGCTAATCTTGTTCCATTGCATATTCTTTGCTCCTTTGTCAAAGATTAGTTATCCATAAATATGTGGATTTATTTCTGGGTTTTCTATTTGAGTCCATTGGTCTGTGTGTCTGTTTTTGCTCCAGTACCATGCTGTTTTAATTATTATGGCTTTGTAGTATAGTTTGGAATCAGTGTAATCCCTCCATTTATATTCTTTTTAGTCAGGAGAGCTTTAGCTATTTGAGGTTTTTTGTGGTTCCATATGAATTTCATCAATATCCGTTCTATTTCTTTGAAGAATGTCATTGAGATTTTTATCAGAATAGCATTGAATCTGTAGATTGCTTTTGGTAGGATGGCCATTTTGATGATGTTGATTTTTCCAATCCATGAGGTGGGATGTCTTTCCATTGTTTTGTGTCCTCTATTTCTTTTAACAGTGTCCTGTAGTTTTCTTTGTATAAGTCCTTGGTAAAGAATGTTTTTAATGGAAATATTCAATCCTATTGAGAGAATGACTTAAACTAGGCTTGATGCTGTGAGGAACATATACTGGAACAGATGTTCTGGATAACAATTGCATTGTATGTTCCCAAAGAATTAAAATGTGTAATTTTTATGAAATAAATTTACTTCTAGAATATTGATGCTGTTTCTAAGTCCTTTGAATTTTGAAATTTATTTTTTGTGTGTATTTTTCCAATTCTCTTTGATTATCACAAATTATATTTTTAAAAGTCATGCATTCATTTATAGACTGTATATTTGAGCAAACTGAGATACGATCATGTATAGAGCATTCACATAAATGTAACAAATTGCCTTCAATATACTTCTGGGTTATACATTTACTTGCAAAACAGTGGCATCATGTTACGTGTGGCATCTCATCTGCTGTTTATGGACTGAAATAACATGGTTTTAACATTAGAGGACTAGAACTACCTCATCTCTGATGTCTTTTAATTTTAAAGTAAGACTTTTAAATATTTCCATCATAAATTACAAAGACACAAAGATCAGCCCCCAAAGGTTCAACCAATCACATTTTCATACACAATGGATAAAATTTACCAGATCTACACCAAAACTTCTGTCACATACTTCTGATAAGGTAAGCATGTAAAATCAGATAATGAAGTTTGTCAGTCATGGTGAAGTAAAGGGAGAACAAGAAAAAAAATACATTAAAATATTCTGAGTACAAGCTACTTACAAGTAATATAAAATATTAGGTATGTAAATTTTAGGTCATATGTAGATAAAGCAGGTATAAAAATGGTAAACGAACAAGTTGGAATACTCATATGTGATGAGTTGTATCTTGTATCTGTGGTTTTTTTTTATGTGAGTTATATTTATTTTCTATGTGGCATATATATTATTTTTATTATTTTTGTATATATTGTAGCCATGTATTTTGCACATATGATAAGATCACTAAGTATGATTTTATATTACATGTGTCTGTGTCTTGTGCATATTATATGAGTTTCATTTGTATTTTGTGTGTTCTATATGATGTATGTTGTAGTTGTGTGTGTACATGGGGACTTGGATCAAATAGTGATTGCAGAGGCAAAAAAAGGACAAGAAGAAGCTGATATTCTTCTGGCTATATAGCAAACATTTAAACTGCATATATATACACATATACTGCATATATATATACATATTCAAACAAAATTAGATTGTATATGAATTATGAGATTATATATTCACTGTGCATCTGTGTGCAATGTGTGGGAATGCATGCAAGCATGAACTCACACATATGAAATCTGGGAGCCTAAAAGCATCATATAGTAGAACATTTTACAAGGATCACTAATCTCATAGCTTCCTTTTCCCTGTTTCTAGTTTTGTGAGCTGGCTAAACTTGTGGTAGGTACAGATTTCTATCAACATATTAACAATCTCTGATCTCTTCCCTGTCTGTTATAGATGAAAGAACCAAGAGTAATAAATTTACTTCAATGTTTTCGTTATATTATAATAACAACTTAACACTAATGATAACTATAGCTTGAAAATATTTTTACAATATATTAATGTTTCCCAAACTAAATGCCCCAAAACAGAAAAATGGATCAAGAAGATGTGGGATATATACACAATGGCATACTACTCAACAATCAAAAAAATAAACTCATGCCATTTGCAGCAACATGGATGGAGCTGGAGGGGATTATGCTCAATGAAATAAGTCAGAAGGAAAAGGAAAAATATCAGCATCACTTACAGGAAGAATATAGGGAAACTGAATAAAGGGTGAAAAAAAGGACAAAACTTGTAGGCAACTATATGTCTGGAGAGGGGGAGGGAAATGGGGTCAAAATAGGGGTGGGAAGAGCACAAGTGAAAGTTCACAAGTGATGTGGTGGTGAGAGATTACGGGAACTACACCTGAGAGGAGAAATCAAACACTGTACAAAAATCAACAATGAGGTAAGAAAATTAAGAAAATATATATTAAGAAAATATATATTAATGTTTCCCTATGTCCCTTAAGGAAAGATATACTTCCCAAGAAACTTTCAAAGAACTCAGTTTATTTTGTCAAAAAAAGGAAAATGAGGTTTGGAACAATTAAGGAGCATGCCTAAATATATGTGAATTTAGATACCATGATTAGATACCATGCTTTATATTACTATCCAAGTGCTAGAATATCTTAATATACTAATAATGTTTCCCACCCTGGACACGGTTTCATTAGCATTTTACAATATCTGATAGTAAGGTATCTCCTTTAAAATATTCTTGAATGATTTCAATCACTTTGTAAATCAGTACTTCCCTCTCTGGCAAATATAAGACCTGGCAGGAAAAAGCGCTAAATAAAATGCTATGTATATAGTGTGATTATCATGGCTCAAACCCTTATAATTAGACTTTGAACCACAGTATATATTCGATTTGCTTCCTTGCCTTTTGTCTACCTCTTTTCTATAGCATCATTCTCAACACTTCCCAGGGAATTTTTCAAAATTGCAAGTTAGATCACCCTTCTCTCCAGCTTAAAACCCTTTGGTTGCACCCTGCTCCAGGACATACCTAGTGACGATAACAGGCCTTCCTTACTCCATGCCACTTCCCATATTATATCTCAGGCACAGTAAATCATTAGTCAATATTCAAACTATCCAAATTGTTATGCCCCTGTAACTTGTTCACAATTTCCTCTTCCCAAACTGCCATTCCTCCCTTGTGTACCTGAAGAAATTTTCACTATGGTACAAATTAAGAGTTATCTATTTTATTCGCTATAATCTCTCATGTACCCAGAACTATACACTACACTGATTTACTTACATTTATATTTCCTACTACAAGTCTGAAAGCTCCTTGAGGGCAGCAACCAAATCTGATGCATTTCTCTATCTCAAATGCATCAGGGCTTGACATACAATAAATTATCAATAAATAACTGATCAGATATTGTTGCCTTTCAGGAGCTGGTAGAAAATATGACCTACAGACCAAATACACCCCACTTCCTGTTCTCACAAATAAAGTTTTATTGGAACATGGCCTTTACTATTCACTTATGTAATATCTATGGTTGTTTTCATACTGCAATGACAGAGTTGAGTAGTGGAGCTGAGACAGAGATCTCATGGCTTTAATTATGTAACTTTTCACATTAGCAATTATCATACTTGAATTTACTGCATTTTACTCAATGACGTATCAAAAATTTTGCATTGAGAGTATTTATTTTCTGCAGATTTAAACCTATATTATCTCATTTGTGTGTATATAGATAGTAAACAACTAAATTTCCAGTTAAATATGGGTAACTGTTTAATTATGAAATGTACCAAATATATGCTTTACCTAGAAATATTCAAAAGATAATGGACATTTGAATTTTCAACAAAGCATAAAAGCACATCTTCAGATAAAGATTCAATCAAATATCTGGATAAATTCCAGTCACATCTGAGAGAGAATGTGTTCTTGTAACTTGAAGTGAGCTAAGTAAATAATAAACGTACTTTTTTATTATGGAAACTCAATTTATTTTATGCAAATGACTTTTGTAAAGTGAAATTCCCTTTTTTTATTCTTTTAGGAAGAGAAATATTTTATACTTTGCTATCTCTAATGTCCCTTGACTCACAACTTTAATTTTCTTATCAAGTAAATGTATTCCTCAGTCATAACTTTAGTCAGAAAATGCAAACCTTAGCCTTCATGGGTTAAATTATTGCAGACGATGGTATAGTAAGTATTTCTTTATACTGCATCTAGAAATGGAGGGGAGGATTTTAGAAGACTAAGTCCAATATTTTCTTGGTCAATAATGTAGCTTTTAGGGGCTCCCTGGTGGCGCAGCGGTTAAGCGCTGCGCTGTGGAGCTGTCGGCAGCAGCGATGCAAGTTCGACACCCAGCCGGGGAGAACCCACATAGTGCGGCAGACCTCTCCTGCCTCGCCTGCTGCTCCCCTCAGCAGTGTATTTCTGATCTGCCTGTTCTGCTCCCCACTCTGTCTCTAGTGAACCCTCTCACTGCCCCACGCCTCTGGCCTTTACCCCAGCTTGTATGTATAAATAAATAAATGTAGCTTAAAAAAAATGTAGCTTTTACCATTGTATTAAATAAACTCTGTCATTGTGTCCTAAAATTCATTTTCTTCCCCTCTTGTGTCAGCTACCATAAACATGCTGAATGGTATTTATTTAATTAAAATAAGTTTAACATAAATTATCTTTGAGAATTTCTAACAGGTCTTCATATACTTTGAGCTAATTGGAGAAGTGCTTAGAGTATCATAAAACTAGGGTTAGGAGTCATTTCAAGTTGAACCCATAACATACATCACTCACTCTAATTGCCACTAATTTAAATATGTTCTTGAATAAAGAATACTTTCTGTATCATTAAGCTCAAAAATATGCTTCCCCAACACCTCATCTTTTATATAGGAAGGATAAACATAGCAATAATGATAATAATTAAAATGATTACTAAAAAAAAACATTCAATAGCAAGAAATTCAAACTCAAGATAATTTCAAAGCATTATTTTCAGAATGCTAAACAATAACCATATTATATATATATATATATATATATATATATATATATATATAATCAAATGATAAACACAGATTACTGAGATAACTATTATGTGCATATGACACACAATATGTTGGTAGTGCATAAACACAAAGAGTAATACCTGATGTTACTTATCATTTATTTTGAAATTTCTCTTACTTTCCCATGATGATAAAATATTTGACAAAACTAAAGACAAAAATTTTCATTGCTTCTTCTTAAAACATTGGCTTCCTAAGGAAAACTTTCAAGGAAAACTTCAATATGGAGTGCTTCAATGGCTCGGTTATTTTCTTTCTTTTTTGAAATATTTATTTACTTTTATTTTGTAGAACTGGGGTGTAGGCCAGAAGTGTGAGAGGTGAGAGAATTCACCAGAGACAGAGTGGGAAGTAGAAGAGGTGAATTTACTGAAATACACTGCTAAGGGGAACAGCAGGGGAGACAGGAGAGGTCTGCTGTGTCATGTGAGTTAGCTCCCTGGCCAGGGATTAAACTCAGGCTACAGTGGTGATTGTGCTGAGACTTAACTCCTACATCACCAGGGAGGCCCCCAATGGCTTGATTCTTTTCATAGAAAGGCCCAAAACATATGGCATGATGATTTCTTCTTTAAAGATATTCCCAGAGTTTAGTTATTCTATTCAGGTAAAAATACTATGAAGATTTTTTATATTGATTATGTAGAAAGATAATAAATTTAAAGGGTTTCAGATTTTTATATCATCACTGATTTTTGTTTTTTGCTTAGTTTATTAATTTATGAAAGAGATGTGTTAAGTCTCACTTTCTGTAGATTTGTCTCTCTCTTTGATTCTGTCATTTCTTGCTTTATATGTTTTGACACCATGTTATTGGGTGCATAAAAATTTAGAATTCTATATACCTGGTATATTTAAATTTTTATTTTATTTTTTTTTATATTTAAATTTTTATTAACACTACATATTTCTCTTTACGTGTAGTATTTCTTTTTATCCTAAAATCTACTTTGTTGGATACTTGTTTAACTACATCATACTACCTTTGGGTTATTGTTTACATAGTGTTTTTCTTTCTATACTTTTACTATCCATCATACAATGCCATAAATAACATAATTTTAACTAAGATTGAAAAATATTTGGGATGCACCAAAATTTTATTTTCCCATTTTTCCCATTTATTAGTTAATTAATAATATAATTTTTCACTATTACTTTAATGGTTACCTTACAGATAATAACACATGTCTTTCATTAACATTAGCTTAATATAAATTATCAATTTTATCATTTTTCAGACATTAAAGTCCTAGAAAATTTTTACTTTATTTCTACTCTTGACCTTTTCTTTAATGTCGTATGTATTTTCTGCAATAGAACTAGAACCCTAATGTTCAGATAGTAACATATATTTGTCCATAAGATTGTACTGTTACTCCTCATTTCTTCCTGAAATTCTGTTTTAACTTGAGATTATTTTTCCTTTTAAAGGCTTTGTTTTGTATTTCAGTTAACACATATATGATGGAGATGAAATCTTTCTCTTTTGTTTTTCTGTGAATTCTTTATATTGCTTCTTTTACACAGGATATTTTTGATGAGTACCTAGTTCTAATCAGAGTTCTCCCCCCACCCGCATTTTAAAGATAACCATTACCTTATTTTCCAACTTCCCATATTTTTGTTGAGAAGTTAGAAACCAGTCTGATTGCTTCTTTGAAGGCAATATATTGTGTTTTTTTTCCCTATCTGCCTGTTATTGGAACTGTCCGTTACCTTTGGTTTCCAGCAATTTCAATAAGATGTAGTAGGCAAAGTTTTATTTGTATTTATTCTGGTTTGGATTCATAGTATTTCTTAAACCTATGACTTGGATTCTTCTCTTAGTTTTGGAAAATTCTCAATTACATCCTTTAAATATTACCTCTGCCCTATTCGCCTTCTCCTCTTCTGGAACTCCAGTTACATCTATGTCTGACATTTTTATCATGTCTTATGTGTATCTTATAGTTTCTGTTATTTTCATTCTTTTTCCTCTCTATGCTTCAGTGTCTTTATTTTCTAACAATCTTTTCTTGGTAACTAGTGCTCTCTTTTCTAATTCTTAAGTCATCTCATTGATTTTAAATTTTATTATTATTTTTTAACTATTTTTTGTTCTGTTTTTAAGTAAATTCCATTTCTTGGGTGCAATTACCATTTTATCCTTTATTTTTTTAGCATTTAAATCATATTTTAAAGTGTGTGTTTGAAAAGCCCAATAAATGGTTCATCTACCTTTTCCTTTGATTTTCTTCTTTGGGGGCCTGGTAATTTTATTGAATGTTAAATATTTTATAATAATAAATGTAGAGTTCTAGATGATTTTATCTTACTCCAAAGAGATTTTATTCTATCCTCTGCATAATTACCTTAATCTAGTCAGGAGTCAAGTCTGGGTTTCGTTTTCATAAGTCTTGCTCTACCTCTGACTCACATTCGTTCTAGTTCTCTAAGGAACCCCATTGATCTAATGGATGCTGAACTTATTTTTTTATGTCCTCAGAATCATGAGGTTCTGAAATATTCTCCTGTGTTTTCCTGCAGTTTTCTTCTTAGTTTCTTGGTCCCTTTCCATGTGTAACTCAAAAATTCAGAATCATAAGGTATCTGAACTTCTTAACATGATGGGTATATCCAAGATTTCAATCCTTCAGTTCTAAATGACCTTGGTAGTGGCAACATTTTTCAATGATTACAGCCCATCCTTCAAATTCTGGAAACATTCTTTCCATTTGCCCATTCAAGCTTAGAGGTGGTAATGACTTTCCATTGTTGATGGCCTCAGGATGCTTCACCATCTGTTACTGGTTACTTTAATATGCCCATACCTCTTAAACACTGTTTACATAGAAATATCTTCAATTAAATCCATCAAGTAGGTTGTTTTTTGCTTTCTAGTATCCTGACTGCTACAGTATGTGACTCTCTAAAACATTAAGAATTGATGCACTGAGGCATTTGTTTTTTAAAAATCAGGATTTTCTACAAAGTTGTGCCTTAACTGACTATTAATGTATATTAAAAAGTTTTGCCATGACTCTGATTCTTAGATTTTATAAAGGGCTCCTTATATGAAATGAATAAAAGAGGAATTTAATACAAATTGTTCTTTGCTTGAGATTGTCTATGGAGTTTAAGTATTGGCTTGAATAAGATACCTTATTCCTCTTTACCTTTTTTGATAAATAAATGGAACTGTTTAGCAGCCTTCTCACCAGCATCCTCACTGACTACCAGACATTTACATAACTTAAATAGAAAGAACAAAGTGTTGAATATATTGTATATTGTTTCACCAAGGACAGTGTCTGAATCACTCAAAAAAAAAAAAAAGTCTTTCAAAAATGCTACATGAATGTCATATTCTAGCCTCCCCAGATAGAAATCTTGGTGTCAATCAAAACTCAGAGCAGTGTGCTACTACCTACTAATGAAGTTACTTCACCATTTGAAAAGTTTACACTACCCTTGAGAGAAATTTCAGTGTTCTCTCCATCACACCAGATTGCTTTTGAAATTAATTTTGATGTAATCCCATCTGTTTATCTTGTCTTTCACTTCCTTCGCTTTGAGGGATGAGACTTTGAAGATTTTGCTGAGATGTATGTCATGTAGAGTTTTGCCTATAGTTTCTTCTATACATTTTATGGTTTCAGGTCTTACATCCAGGTCCTTTATCCATTTTGAGTTGACTTTTGTGCAGGGTGTGAGGTAGTAGT
>PVIJ01002383.1:0-21421 GCA_004024925.1 Scalopus aquaticus | reverse complement strand
TAAGACATATGCCATACTTTTTAAGAACTTGCAATTTAGAATACTAAACAAAAAAAAACTAATAAAAATCAGAATATGTTTAAGATTTACATTATTAGGTACAGAGTAAGCCAAGGAAATATTCCTGGCAAGGTCAAATAAGTATGAAATGGGACTGAATACTCATGGACATTGGTGGAAGTCATTTCTACCTGGTTGAAAAACAGCATGGCTATGTTTGACCAAAGTCAGTTAGAAATTCCAGTAGAAAAGCTGGGGCTTAAAAAGAACTAATAATCACACGTCTAACCATTTGACAAGTCCTTTGAGCTCCACTTCCTCTCATTTGATCTAATACTTCATAGGATATTTTTGCTCGAGAAATGAACTCTCACATCAACTGCCTCAGGTTAGTTCTCTGCTATTAAATCTTTGGAGGAGGAGTGAGCATGAAAGGGTTTCTAGGATTAGCAGAGTGAAGTTCTGAAGTTCCATTGTTTTTGAATCCTACTCTTTTGATACAAGTCTGTCTCTATTTCATCAGAGTTGTTGGTGGAAAGGAAGAGAAAGTATGAGGAGATGAGAGAAATGAGTTCCATTGTATTCATCTCATCAGCTTGTTCCTTAAGGTGAAAATGCTGTGTGAGAAGATTCTTCCCTGGGGTCAAAAATAGAGGAACTTTGTCAGAATCACAGTCCTATGGGGTTCAGAAGTCCAAAAGCAGCATCAGAATATTCATTTGCCATCTCTAAGGAGTTTTGGAGAGTACAGAAAATTGTTTATCTCTGTACATAGTGCTTGAACATTACAGGACCCAAATATCTGAGGACTGGTGGCAGTAAGCCTCTTGAGAAGACATACATACATCTGGACTATAACATTAATTGCAATCTTGACATCAGAGCTAATCAGAGAAAACTGGAGAGGAGCCACATGTACAGTGTCTTCCTTTCTTCCAGAAGAAAACCTCAGAATCAATTGTGTGAAAAGGGGGCACTTGACAAACCAAACCATGCAATTATCATTCACTAACTTTAATTAAGCACTGTCCTGAGAAGTTTACACTCCCACCCTCACTCCGTTTTCATACAATCTCATATAGTAGGTACTATATTATAATCACGGAGAAGCAGAATAATGTTTCACATGGTGACCACCACTTTTGGACTATATAACCATAGCAAGTTACTCAACCCATTTATGTCTAACTTTTGTCCTTTTTAAAGGGGAGATAATATCAGCAAAAACAATAAAGATGAAAATGTCAGCAATAATAACACTAACTAATATCAGCAAGTCTTTAACACATGAATTCCATCCAGTAGAGACACATTACGAAATGTATGCTAGATATTTACTATTTCACCCATCTGGCATTCCCTTTACTCCCTTTCTCATGGAGATGGATTCAGTGAGTGGAGGAGAGAAAAGAGGGAAAGAGAGAAAATTCTTTCTATACAATGACCAATGTCCTGCTGAATTACCAGTGTCTAGAAGCCACCCAGGAAAGTTTCCCATGTTGTTTTTCTAATGGGGAAAGCCATGATAATAATGATACCAAGTTATTTTCTCAAGTGGAAGGATGGGCATTGGTTTTTGAAATAGTGAGTTAAATAAGGCAGTTTTGTTAAGCCTCCCTGGTGGACAAGGGGTTAAGACTCAGAATTAGGAAGCTATCAGCAGCCACTGCAGCACAAGTTCGATCCCTTGCCAGGGAGCTGACCCACATGGCGCAGCAGACCTCTCCTGTCTCGCCTGCTGCTCCCCTTAGCAGTGTATTTCAGTCAATCTGCCTATTCTGTTCCCCACTCTGTCTCTGGTGAATTCTCTCACCCCCTCCCTTGCACCTCTGACCTACAACCAAGCTCTTGTATGCATAAATAAATTAAATCTTAAAAATATAAGGTGGTTTTGTTGAGAGCTTATGAACTCCCACTCATAGTCCTGCCCTCAAGCATCCCTTTGACCCTTTGGCATCCTTGGTGGACATAAAATTGTCAACCAGCAGCCTGTGGTCATTACTTCGGACACACATTTCCTTGCATTTACAATAATTTTAGTAAAGGTTCCACATTTCCCTACATGTATCAACAGCACAGCACAGCATGCATCTGAATATAAGCCACATAGCAGGAGATGGAGAATAGGTCATACTTAAATTTGTCTTTCCATATTGACTAATGACACTGGATTCCTATGGGTGTACATTGGACACCCTCATGAATACAAAATGAATTTATTATGATTAGTGCTTTCATCGAGAATATAACATTAATTCATAAAGATTGATGGGCTACTTAAAATAAAGTAGTAACCTTTTCCTAACGTGGTTAGGTGACCCCACATCCACTTCACTAGTAATACCCTGAACTGTATTTATGTAAATGGGGAAAAAAATGTACCATAGGGCAACTATATTCCTTATAGTCAAACACAACTTTCAATGGAACTGCATCTTCCAGAGTACTTGACAATGTTTCATTTCCACCCCTGCAAAGTAAGTGCATTTGAAACTGAATAAAATGCTCACAAATTAACATTGAAATATGTAGCGATTGAATCTAAACCATATTAAAAAGAGTTATTGATACTTCTTTTGTTGTCAAAAATTATTGATTAGTTCCATCTTGGATAAGTCAATGTTAACTCTTGATTACAGGATTAAAATGATGTTTTCATTATATATATGTTATATATTTATGAAAACATAAAACCTTAGCTCATTTAATATGAATTCTTACTCATTTCTTTGGAGTAAAATATATGAGCAAGTAACCTCCAGGTTCATACTGTCGATTGGTGTTTGGAAGCTGCTGAAGGGCAAAAGTTTAAATGTTAAATATATTTACATAGATAATCAAATAGGGAAGCCACATATCACATTGTCCCACCCTTTTCTGCTGGTTCTTTTCAAGGTGGTCTTTCTCACAGCCTATTATCTACTCATATTGTTCTGAACATTCATCCTTCTTTCTGGTATGATTTTGATCTAATGTCCAAAATGAAGGTCACATGACAGATAAAAAACACTGGCATAACACACTGAGACACAGCAAGATGCAGGAGGCGTCAGCAAGGACAAAACGAACTGACTCGTTTGAATAGTGTACTGTCAAAAAGAATAGAAATGTGTATATGCACAAATAACAAAGACACTCTCCACTTCTTACCTGGAACATGGAATTAGGTTTTATAACTGAGCTGGAGAGGTGCAGATTATGGACGTTAACAAAAGCAAATGTGCTACTTAGCATTCCCTAATTTGGGGGAAAACACATTTGTTCCTTTGTGAAGCTCTATGAACTAGGAGTTGGATCTGCCTTTGAAAAGATCATTTCACATGGTTGTGCCTCAGTTTATTTTCACTTAAGATAATATATCCGTTTCATTCCCCGGAGTTGTGTTAAGAGGCAAATAAGATATTGTATGTGGAAGTACTTTTAAAATAAAAAGCATTAAAAAAAATTATGAAATGCTATTTAACCTCTGCATCTTGTTGTGTAATGTAGCAATCTAACAGACCAGAAGCAACAGTGATTCATTCAAGCTGATATTTATTGAGAGCTTTCCTTGTGTACTGGGAGGGAGGCAAATAAAAATTGGTGATGAGTAGAAAAAAAGTGAAGACATACATATAAATAACAGTAACACATTTAAGATAGGCAGTAGGATAGTAGTGATGAATGAAAAAAGACAATAGCCTGTGGCAGTTCAGAAAAGAATCAGAAAGGCACGATCACTAATGCTAGGCTTTAAAGGATGAGAGGATTTAGACTTGAGAAAGAGAAGGGGAGGTAAGTATTCTAAGAGGAGAAAAAAACATGAGACTCTCAAACCTGGATTCCCAAATAGGGAAACTTCAAGACGTGCCATTTAGTTTAAAGTGAGGGAGGGAGATGTTGGGAGAATATTCATTAGGAATATTTACTAGGTGCTTGCTATATGGCAAGCATTGTTTAATATGTGGGGGGAAAAGAAGTGACCAAAGCAGACCAAATCACTGCCCTGTGGGGTCACGGTCTAGTGGTTATAAATGTACGCGAGAAATGTCTCCAGCTCATGATTTCTACCCACAACAATCTTCTTTATGATTAGTCTCATTCTTCCAGGTAGCCAAAGACACACACATGTACATGAGCACACACACACACACAATGCATTTAGACTCTAAACCTAGAGTATCTGGTGATCATGTTGTCCAAGATAAAGAATTCTGGTTGCATTTGAGGAAACATGGCATTTCACAAAAGCTGGTAGGGAAAAAAACATAATGTGATGGGTCAAAGAGGGGATAAGGAAAAGGAATTTCCCCAGTGGTTTTCAACACTGGAGATAAAAAGGGGCAAATCTAGGATATCAGGAATGACACAGTCTGAATTCTCACCCATGCCCTTCAGAATGCAGAACACCCCAAAACAGAAAGGAAAACAGTATTGACATACACAGGGATTGAGGAGAAGGGAGAGATGGGAGAGGGCACAGAGAAGAAAATGTATTGACTGACATATGGCAGATGCTGTTTTACTACTCCAGATAGTGTATGTTTAGCTATGGATAGGTCCAAGCTAAACCAGGAGCCACCTCAAAGGGCCCGAGCTGCAATTGGGAGCTAGCCAGAAAAGTCTCTAGTTGGCCAAGTTGTTCTGTCTTTTAAACTTCACCAGCCCCACCTGCTATGGCCCCTGTCCCAGCAGCTCCAACTTAGGAGGTCAGGGGATGGACACCCACTGCTCTCTTATCGATGCACATTAGAATCATCTGGGGAGTTTTAAAAAAATATGTCATGTCTGGGCACCAATTGCAGTGCAATTAAACCAGACTCTCTGGAGAGTGGATGCAGACATCTTTATTTATTTTTAAAGTTTTAAAGTTCCTCAGGTAATTCAAATGTGCAGGCAGATGAAAAACCTTTGAAGTAATCAATACTCCAAAAGGCTGCAGACTTCTTTTTTGCTTCACTTTACAGTTTATATAAGTGGATAAATAACATGATTTAATACCTAAATCTTTTATCATAACTAAGTCAGCAAATCACAGAATTTTTGGAGATGGAAAAGGCATCCAGTTTTAGGACAGGTATGACCTTAGGGTCAAATTGATGATTGCAGGGAGAATTATTTGGTGGTGCCACTGAAGTTAAGTGGGGAGAAGTAGAAATGCAAATATGATTTCCTGGATTTGAATCTTGGCTTTTCACCTTATGATTTTCTTTCCATTTGAACTTCTATTATATCATCTAGAAAAATGAAAACCAGAATATAAAGCCTCTTCCCCCTAACTTGCAGGGATCTGTTGAGAGGCAAAGGAGACATTATCAATGAAAGTGTATTATAAACCAAAAAGTTGTAACACAAATTTGAGGGATTATGTCTTAACAACAGAAACATCAGCAAAATAAAATCTAACCCAAGAAAATAGTGCCCAAAGCAGTGTCTGTATATTGCATGTAGATATGGCAAGTAAAACCAACCCTATTAAAGGTACTCCCCCAATTAAAGTCATTTCTTTTTTTTTTTTTTTAAAGATTTATTTATTTATTTATTATTTATACATACAAGCTGGGGTACAGGCCAGAGGCTTGGGGCGGCGAGAGGGTTCACCAGAGACAGAGCGGGGAGCAGAACAGGCAGATCAGAAATACACTGCTGAGGGGAGCAGCGGGCAAGGCAGGAGGTCTGCCGCGCCATGTGGGATTCTCCCGGGCCGGGCGTCGAACACGCGTCGCCGCTGCCGACAGCTCCACAGCGCAGCGCTTAACCGCTGTGCCACCAGGGAGGCCCACCAATTAAAGTCATTTCTATGCAAAATATTTGTATTATATATTTTGCCAGCCAAGATTTCGCTACAGAAGCCCTTCTGCAAATCCTTATTAATAATGGCAGGAAACCAAAACTAATCAGTTGTTAACAATCAAATCAGATTATGCTAATTGATTTTAAAACTGAAAAAAAAAAAGAAACTAAATATGGTGGAGAAGGGAGGCAAAATGGAGAGGAGGGAAAGCCTTAACAATTCATGAAGAAAGCAGTAAATCTCAGTGACAGAAGATAAACTTCTTGGGCACCAAGGCAATGAAAATGGTGTTGATCTATGTGTCCGCAGATGTGGCTCCAGGGTGTAATCTGTCCAGCTGCTCAATATCAGGACAGCCACATGGGCACCACCTCAGGAAAGATAAATAGGAAACCTCTTAGTCAGGGAGATAAACACAATTGCTGCTGCTAGTTCTTACATGGGAAACCCGCGGACTGTCACTGTTGGATGGAAGAGTCGCTTGTGAAATATTTTGAGACAAAGAGAATAAAAAACCTGGCCACAAATCCAAGAGGTGATGGGTTGCAGAGAGACAGAAAGCTTTGCTTAAATCAATTCTCTGAAGGTGGATAAGGGAATCCTACTGAATTTCATTAGGTAGGCATGGAGCAAGTTTAGAAGGCACAGAACCATCAGGAGCCTTATGTTATAAAATATGTAAATTACTGTTAAGGGTAACATTTACAAGCTACTGCTCAAGGTGAGGGAAGCTCAAGGATATGAAGGATGGGAGGAAAATAATAGGTTGTCATCTTGGCCAGTGGATCAATAGCCTACTCCATGAGAACCAATGGCAATCCACCCAACCTTTACATAAAAGGCCAGTTCTTATACCAACAGTCAGGAGAGACAGAGAAATAAAACTTTCTTACGAAGAGGATGTGGAAGAAAATGTGTTTTAGAGTAAACTTTTTAGCTTTCCCAGAGCTTACAAGCAAGCGATAAGGCAAATTCAAGAAACAACCTGAATGTACTAAGAGCAAACCCATACCTTTATCTCAGTTATTAAAGCCAACACATTGTTATTTATTATGTATACATATCTTTAGACATTAAAACATGCAGACACAATCCTAGGTTTCATGAAGAAGAAAAAGGGGAATCAGACATGGAAACAACTTTCAAAGAGCTTACAATGTCCTAAGAAATAGAACCATACAAAGAGCAACAATGTGCCGGATAAAGTACATGCCCTATGTTAGAAAGTGCCACAGACACTGAGAAGAGGGAAGGAGATTCCAAGTAAAAGCCTTGATCAAGAAACACTAAGCTACTTTTATTTTCCTGTCCCTCTCAGGACTTGTCCTAAAATTGATCTTTATCATTAAAATCTCCTTGAATACCTGAGTGAAGCAAATAGCCTGGGTTAATTCTCAAGAAACTTGATTTTCTACCTCTGCTCTCTACTGAGAGTATAGATCTAGAATGGTGTCCAGCCTCTGAGGCAGTTGTGGGTCATTTCTGACCTTGTTCATACCTAGAGGAGGATTTATTACCAAGGGCTCATTCAAGAGCTATCCATGTTATTGTGTACTTTGATGTCATACGCAAAAATACTGTATGTGGGTGCCTTTTTTTTAGAGTTTTCCTTGAAGTGTTTCAAGCCTGGAGCTACTAGAGAGATTCCTAAATTCTGGAGTGTAGAATCACATCAGTCAGGGGGAAAAATGGAGTCAGTGGATTCCCCGGGACTTAGATCAAAATGGAACAGGTCCTGGGAAACCAGGTTTTCTCTCAACAAAGATCATCTGCTTTCTTGGTTTAATATTGAGCAGATGTCCTTTGTCAAACTATGCTTTCACCTTTCCTTTAGAAGAATATATGTACTGAAGTAGTAATACTGTTCTCAATCATATAATACATGTGTGCCAAAATGGTAATTTTGTCCTGAGATCATACGACATTCAGATATATTGCTGGTTCTAAAACATAATGGTGAAAGTCACTGAATTTGAGAACATAATCCTAGTCTTTATCTGGCAACATTGACTCCATTTACCACTGGATTTTTTAGAGTGGGTGTAGATGTCACCCAAAGGAGGCATTAATAATCTTTACTGAGGGGGCCACCCTGGTGGTGCAGCAGTTAAGCACTGCGCTGTGGAGCTGTCGGCAGCGGTGACGAGAGTTCAACACCCAGCCAGGGAGATTCCCACATGGTGCGGCAGACCTCTCCTGCCTCGCCCGCTGCTCCCCTCAGCAGTGTGTTTCTGTCCATCTGCCTGTTCTGTTCCCTATTCTGTCTCTGGTGAACCCTTTCACCACCCCCAACGCCTCTGGCCTGTACCCCAGCTTGTATGCATAAATAAATAAATCTTTTAAAAAAAATAATAATCTTTACTGAAACAGAATGAATGGGAAGAAAGGAAGCTAAAACTTTCTGTTTGGTATAATTGTAGTTTAATGTGCTTTATTATAACCCTGGATTGACTTGTATAAGACACAAGAAACCAGTTAACTTCAGTGGACAAAAACCAAAATACCTAAAACCAACTATTTATATTGTGCATGGATAATCACTGCTTAACTGACTGAATTTTTCATGTTCTAACCAGCTGTTTAGGCAATTTGTACACACAGCTTGAATAATTTCATCTATAATCTATAAATCCTAAATGAAAGTGACAATGTGTTTGTATTTGGTAACATTTTCTAAAGTTGACAATTTTGTAAACAATTAGATGGTTGGCCCAGCAGCTAAAAGCAGTTTCCTAATTTCCAAAGTGCATTATTCTGCCCACAGAACTGACTATCTTCTTTTTTGTTTGTTTCCAGACCCCACTTTTCAATCTATCACTTAAATGGTACAAAAACTTATTCTAAATGGCTTACTTCCGTTTAGGTGCCTATCAACAGAAATGGAAATGTCTGTTCCAAAGTTATCAAAAATTTCCTGATAGCAATTTTTTATTTAATTAAAAAAAGAGAGAGAGAAAATCAAATCATGTCACAGGCAGGTGGAAGGCCACCCCAGGCAGGACTGTGTTTTCCAGTGGCATCCAGCAAGATAATGAGTCCATGTCTATGGAAATTGATTCATTAATATTTCATCGAGGCAGCTTCAGAGCAATTCAAGAACCAGCTCCCAGGAATTCAATCAGTAAATTCAATGAATTGTTGGCTTAAAATACTGGGGGGGGGAGAGGGGAGCAAAAATATACACAAATTTGGTATGTATGCATATTTATACATGATGATGTGACATGTATATGCACATGAATACAGACAAACATTAAAAAACAGCTCATGTAAAAGATTGTCATTTTTTACTTGAACTGAGTCTCACTGGCCTATATTCTTAAGAAGAATTTCCAAATAAAACAAGTTTACCCTATTAATATCATCCTCCTGTTCCGTATCTGGTTGGAAAACAAGTTAACAATAATATTAGCCAAAACTTGTTCACTAGTGATCACATATTTTTCAAAGAGAGTCCCTTCAATCAGTTAACAGCTTATAAAGATGACTCCCAAAGACCCATGCTGTGATGGGAGAGAGAAGAGATCAAATGTTTCATGCAGGAAAGGCTGCTGGTTTGGGGCAGAGCTGGCAATTTACTATGTGATATACACATTGAGAAGGGCCAGTTAGGGAAATAGATTCAAATTATCATGTTGGATAAGTAATTGGTCTTTGTGTGTCCCTAAACACCAACCTATAAATAATTTTATTTTCATTTTGGATCAATGTCTTCTAGCCCTTGTCTAACTAACCTGTATTGATGTCTTTTTAATTAAACCATGCGTGATATGCTCACTCGGCAGTGGGGCATACTGAGTGTGCATGCTAGGAATTCCAGATAAGGTAATTACGCTATTTGTCACTGTCATGATTAATGTGTGACAGCTGTTATGACAGCTGTGCCACTGTTTTGTCACAATACTCTGTTCATCCATAACAAAATTAGCTGTCGCACTCAAAGGTACACACTTGCTGCTATTTCTTTCTGAAGTCAACAATGAGAAAATCAAGAGGGAATATTACATGAACTCTGTGACAAACAAGAAAAACGACATCTTTATTTTTTTTTTCTTTAAATGATGATATAACCTGCCTGCATTGGAAATGCAGATAGCTCACCTCTAGCAAACAAGCTGTCACAAGGAGCCAATCCGCCACTAACCTAGCTAACAAGGTCTCAGTATGTGAGGGGTTTGCTTCATAATTTGAATCTGCCTTGTCAGGCAAGCCTTTTAGATGTTACCCAAATTAGCATTGGCTGGAACTGTTACTGCCTGTCAAGGTGGAAATCTGCAAATGCAGGTTATAATGGGAAGTGGGAGACTGAATCACCCTTTCCTTTGGGCGTCAGTCAAGTGGAGCAAAAGAGGCGGCTCTGCCTCCATCTCCCTCAAGACAGCCATCCCTCCCTCCTTCTGAGCCCCTGCCTCCTTTACTGGCAAAGTTGCTTTCAGGAGTTGACTCCAAATAGAGATGTAAATTGTCAGATGAAGGCAGTTATTAATGTTAACCAATATTGTTTCTTACAGAATCCTAAAACTGGACTATAAAACCATGGAAGACACTGATGTGAAGAGACAGATGGCTACAATAATAGCATCATTATTCTATAGCTTTGGGTGAAGTGGATACTGCATGTGTTCCATAAATTTAAATGAAAAAAAAAAGCCCACATAGATGTCTATTCATAATTAAAAAGAAACATTGTGACATCAGAGGCCCTGAGTGCCACAGAAATAAAATATGTCATGTCAGATATGCATATTTAAGTGAACATGATGTTTTTTATATTTAAAAAATTATGATATCCACAGCTGTTCTCCCTTTAATTTTGCAAAAAAAAAAAAAAAAAACCAGTTTAATCTACTGACAATATATTTAAATTTACCAATAACCGGAAAATATAATGTACACTTCTAATTTAAATATGATTTAAACCAGGCCCATATGCACTGTGTCTCCCAGGCCTCTTCTCCAAAAACAATCCTGGAATAGAAAATTATTTCAAACAATTGTAATGATTACCAAGGAATGGTTACCACCTGCTGCTGACTCTTGGCAGTCAGAAGTCAATGAAGGATTGAATTAGAATATTTATTAACAGTGACCAAAACCCCTTTTGATTTGTCCCTGATTTCTCCATGGGGGAAAAGTAAACTCTGCAAATTCAAACAATTAAAAGATGCTAAAAATATGGAGTCCTGCTTGATAGATTTCAAATCAGAATCACCAGGCTTTATTCAATTGCTTAATTGATTTTCTCTGTCACAGGTCTATGAATCCTTGATGATTACTTTCACCTTTGATGAGCATCTCCTTTCCATCTCAGTTAGAGAAGAGCAAGAACGTTTGTTGCCATGGATTACTACCAAGCATACAGCACTTAGCCCCTAGGTCACACAAGGGTTAGGGATAAAAGGAGTGGCCATTTCCATGGGATGAATGTTCACCTTTTTGGCATGTAGAGCATCTTTATTAACTCTTGTTTCCAGCATTCTGAGAACTGTGCTCATCACAAGGTTAACCTTCGATGTCAATTCTCTCATGGGCTTTGCCGAAATTTTGCACATAGGTATTCTTGCCTTTGCCTTTCTTTGAACTCTCATAGTACTTACAGCTTGCTGCTTGGTTGGTTGGTTAATTAGTTGGTTGGTTGGTTGGTTGGTTGGTTGGTTGGTTGGTTGGTTTGTTAACTGGTTTTAGGAACCCCTTGCATTTGATTTGGGATAATAATTATTTCTGTGCTTTTCTTACCTGTGGGCTCCTAGACAACAGGAAATACTTTTTCAGAATCTTTCAGTTCCACACAGAATCTAGCACACCACCTTACATACAGTAAGCCCTTTTGTTCATATTTACACAGTAAATCGATTATTGAGAGGACTATCTGTGTAATTTAGTATCTGCATTCATGTGACACTTAAGAATTTAGGAGCTGTTTAATGTGTGTGACTTCTTATAAGTGAACATGAAATATTTTAACAGACAAAAGTTCCCAAGTGATAGAAATCAGACATTTTTAATACAGCTGCTACCCTCAGGAGGGATGTCAGATAATAAGACACCTAGAGCAACCTCAGCAAAAAGCTCCCTAATTTAAAGGGAGTGTTCCAACGGCAGAGATGACTTATTCTCGTCTAACACCAAGGAGCTCTACAAAACATCTCTCCATATACCTGAAAAGGCATCCACAGACACTCACAGGTAACACCAAAGAGAACACAATTTTTGCAGCAGTTATGTGGGAGGCAATTTTTGCAGAAGGCAATTATACTGCAAGATAATTGCACTTACAGCGTTCCACAGGTCTGTGAAATTAGCAATTAAACACAGAAATAGCTAGAGCAATAGAAATATAGCAATCTAATGAGTTGTGTGAAGCAATGGTAAGCTGAAATTTAGAACTCTACAATTAGGAGATAAACTCAAGTACCAGGAATGCAAAACACCAGGACGAGATGGGGAGGTAGGGAAGTCTGAAGATGATGAGTAATTAACAACAGCTTGGGAAAAGAGGACCCAGTCTGAGTTAGTTGGACTCTATAAAGACTTCCCCCTGTTAAGGAAAGTCAATAAGAATCCACTAGAGCTTTAATTGAACTTAATTTTTAATTTTTTTTTTTTTTGTTGCTTTCAGCTTTTTTTTTGTTGTTTCAACTATTTGGTAACCTGAACATTTTATCTGATTATGTGGGACTGGTTTCTATAAAGGCATAATTTTATCATTATTTTAACACATAACAGCTGTTGTTATTAATGAGGAGGTATCAAATCAGTGAACTGAACAGATAATCGGGAACTTGATAAGGCAATAACATTAACTGCTGAATAATGCCTTTTCTTTTACACACACCTGCCCTTAGACTGTGCTATGAGGATTAATCTGGTCAGGTTCCCTTCCTGATCACATGTCAGAGAGGATTTTTGAATTTTTGATTACCTGTTTTGAATAGGCACTCTATTTGTTTTGTAAGGTTCCACTTTAAATTATGGACAAGGTGCCCCCAGGATCAGTTAATCTAATTAAACACTGAAAAACTTCACTAACTCTGCCAAAATTTACATGCCACTAATATATCCTCATACTCAATAAGAAATATAGTTAATAAATCATTATCCTGTTAAGAGAATCTTTTCATAAAGATTCATAAAGCTTTGTTAAGATCAGATGGAGTCCCAGTGGCACTTTAAAACCAGTTAAAGTTCTGAGGCAAAGCCTAAAAGGTTACAAAAGACTAAAAGACTAAAAAGACTAAAGAAACTGAGCAGGTGACCCTGTTGCCTGATTTGAGATGTGCTTCTATTCCATCCCTCAACAATGAAATGGTTCTCTAAAGACGCCCTTTGAATATATAATAAGCTGACCTTTTTAACATTTCTAATAAATCCCCTAGTCCTGAGAACCTGTTTTCACTCGATAATGAGAGTGCTATCTTCTTACCTCCACAGCAATAATAAGCTCAATCTTCCACCGAGCGCAGTGATTCTCAGACTCCCTATACAATGAAATTATCTAGGGCAATTTTTTAAAACACGACTGCCCAGGTCCCAATTCCATATTTTCTGCTTTATTTGTTCTGGGACAGAGCCTGGACTCTGAGATTCCTTGAAGCTTTACAGGGGATTCTAAAATATGCAAGGCTGAAAACCATTGCTAAAGTTGAATGCCTCTTTACCATTAATGTACATACAAATCATTTGATGATTCTGTTGTAATGCATGTTTTAGTTCAGTGAGTCTGGAATGGTGCCTACGATTCCGCATTTCCAACAAATTTCCAGGTGACACTGATGTTCCTGTCCACAGACCACACTTAAATAACAAAGATCTGGAAGACTCTCATTTCCACACATCCACATTCACATGTTTAACCATAGCTGGGACTCATGGTGATGATTACGTGGAAAGATTTATATTTATGGTCATAGCCCAACATTCTTTTCAAATTATACCTCAACTAAATCCGAATGTCCAGGGTTATACATACAATTCAACTAAGGACAGTGAGAAGGGGAGGGAAATGCCTTTACAGAGATGCTCCATGGACGTGCACTTACACTCATTTTCCCCTCCTGAGAAAGTTTGTTTTCATAGTGAGATTTTACTCTTTTTTTTTTTAGAATTCAATTGGAAACACAGACTATTTCCTACACATATGAAGCCCATTGTGACATATTTATTACTTTATTTTATTCCAAGCATGTTGGTCCTTCTACTATATGATAGCTTTGTTATTTTGGAAAGCAGAAAATGAGCCCAAATGGTGTGGTATTGGTGTGGATTCTTAGGATAATCCTGTCTGAAGAGTCTGGTTCTTTCAAATACATACTACCTTGAAATATGACATTCTTCCTTTGATTACCATATTTCTCTAAATTACTTGAAATTCATATATCTTAAATATAAATCTGGCTGTGAAACTAAAGCTCAAAAAAAAATGTCCACTTGTAAATTCTGGCACGACTGTTGACATTTCTGAACTAAATGAATTCTACAGTGATAAGTAATTCACATAATTTTTCTAGTATTTTTGGTTGGGAGGCACATAGGAAAATATGCTCATTTAGTCATCACCTCATAGAAGAACAGAAAGAAATTTCTTTCATATTTTCACACTCCCCATACTAATTTTTTCTCTTCCTCTAGAGACCTGTGGGCCAAATTCAGCCTACTGTGTGCTTCTGTATAGCCCACAAGCTAACAGCTTTCATGTTTTTAAATGGTGAGGAAAAAATTCAAAAAGCAGTATTTCATGAGTTATTTCATTAAAGTTATATAAAATTCAAATTTCAGTGTCCATAAATAAGTCTTTATTGGAACAGAATCACACTGACATGTTTGTGTTTGGTATGGCTGTTTTACAGTTGATTATTTGAGAGAGGGACTGTGTGACCCACAAAGCCTAAAATATTTATTATCTGTCTCTTTACAGAAAGTTTGCAGAGCCCTGCTCCAGAGCTATACTCACTTTCCTTCATTCTTACTTGAGGTTGAAGATGTGGTTTGTTTTGCAGATTTTACTGGGTGTCAACCCTCTATACCCGCATGTGCACATACAATCCCATCACACCCACCCCCAGCACACACACATTTATTTTGTCTCCTTTTATTCTGCCGTCTCACTTTTGCCCTGGCAGAAAGGGAAGTCTGAGCAGCATCTGCTTCACAGCCAATTCTATTTCCTTTTCCTGGTCACAAGAAGAGTTCTTTAAGAAGGGAACTAAAGCTTGAAAGCAGAGAGAATCACCTTTCTCTATTTCAAGCTGCCTTTTCTGGCCCAAATCCTAGAACTGGGGTCTATAACATATGCTACAACTTTTCTCCCAGGTTTTCTTTTGAGAGAGCATTCCAAATGAGAACACACCTTTCTCTTGTAATTTTCTATCAAAAAGCTTTGTGACCAGAAAATAAAATAGAAATCTTTGTTGTTGTTGCAATAAGAGTTAATTTTATTTAATTTTATTTATTTATTTTAAATTTATTTATTTTTACATACAAGCTGGGGTACAGGCCAGAGGCATGGGGCGGCGAGAGGGTCCACCAGAGAGAGAGTGGGGAGCAGAACAGGCAGATCAGAAACACACTGCTGAGGGGAGCAGCGGGCAAGGCAGGAGAGGTCTGCCGCACCACGTGGGATTCTCCCTGGCTGGGCAGTCGAACTCGCATCGCGCGCTGCCGACAGCTCCACAGCACAGCGCTCAACCACTGCGCCACCAGGGAGGCCCTAATTTTATTTTTTTATTGATGTACCACTGGCTTACACCCTTGTTGGTGTTTTGGAATTAAAGGTACGCCCCTCAGGTGTGGTCACTGTAGAGCACAAATGGTCCTCCCCCATAGACTACCGTGCTCTCTCTGCTGCCTGTTCTGATCTTTCCCCTACCCTTCTGGATGCCTCAGTTCTACGGTCAGCTTTCAAGGGTTGGTTTTAAAGTTTGTCTCTATCTGACCCTTTGTTTGGTTTCTCTATGTTCCACATGTAAATAACATCATCAAGTACTTATCTTTCTTCTAGAAGAGAAAACTTTGAGTGCCTATGAGAGGGAGCCAGGGTAACTTATCAAATCAACAGAAAACACTTTTTGTTTTAATTTAAATAAAAAGTTATTGTAATAGCTTAGATGAAGAACGGGAATTTCTGTGTACTTTCCTCTAGCAAATAGCATTGTGAAAACATTCCCCTCTGTACCTGCATAAGAGGAAAAGAGAGAGAAAAAAATAAATGAAAGAATGCCTACAGCTTTCATGCTATTTGTAAGAGTTTCTATATGGAGCTCTACTGGTGATATAATTATGCGGATGGCTCTGAATTTCAGAAAGCAGTCATTTATTTTGCAAAGATATTCTGGAAGAATGATTGAATGACTCTGGAGAGAAAGACATAAAGATTCTAAGTCTCTGGTTCCATCAATAGCAGGGTGATGAAGTGGTAGGAGAATGAGAAACCCAAAATCTAATTCTCAGCTACAAGTTTTATTGTCACGGACCTGGCCCTAAATTTTTTGAGTCTCAGTTTCCTAAATTGTAAAAGAAGGATAATTGTTCCTCCAACGTGCCTCAAGGGTCTATACAGAGATTTTAATGTGATGATACATGTTAGATTCACTTTGTTGATTATAGACAATCCCTGCTAATGCTGTTTTTATCATACCTTCTCTTGTGTCCTGAGCTTTATCTCATTACTCATTCAGTTTCTTCTTACTTTTATTTATTTATTTATTTATTTATTTATTTATTTATTAGCCCAAACACACACAAAAAAGAATTTTGAATTCACTATTTATCTTATTGCAAAAAATGTATTTCCTGGTATTTACAAAAATATATAAATAAAAAATATGGACCCAAGTCAGATTCTCAGGACAGAAAAAGGGTCCCCCTATTTAGGTGAGACGGCTGCAGTCTGACTGGATGAATCATTCCATAGGCTACCATGTTCCCAGAACACAACAATGGCAAAAATTCATTCTATAGTTCCCCAAACTCTCTAATTTGAAAGTGGCACCAATGGCCTCATTTTGTCATAGTTCTCAAATGATTCAAAGTTAAAGGGAAATCAAGTGAAAGTAATGTGCATTCAGAAATATAGGCCTAAAATCATCTCCTGTCTACTGCAAAGTGTCATTTTATGACTCTTAACTATAATTATTATTTCCTTTAGTATCAGTGGTTTTGGCTTCATTTTTGTTGTTTAAATACAGGTGTAGACAATCACATAACCACTAGCAGGAAAATATTATCTTGAAATAACATAACATCACAGAAGAAGGAACTCTATGGATCTATTTGTATGATAATTATGCTCTTTCTACAGGTAAAAACAGATATCATTACCAATTTTTCATAAAGAAAATGGCCTTCCAGAAGTTAAACAGTGCTTTCAAAATTACATGGTCAGTTTGTGCAAATCTGAGCCTTTAATGTTGGAGTATTTACATAAGCTTATAATCTGTTCCTTGAGTGCTTATTGGAAATTCTCATCCACTATATACCAAATACTCACAAAATGTATAGCAAGCACCCAGTTACAGGCAGGGCCAACTTGTTGCTCTGGGCTCCGTAGGAAGAGTCATATCTTATATATCTAATGGATATGAACCTTCTACCGGACAGAGCGCAGGATCCTGACCCTCCTGACTAAAATACCCTAGAAAATCTGGGTCACTTGCATAGTCTGCATTGTTGGTTCTCTGAGTCTCCTCTCTATAATATATACTTCACTCTTGGCAAAAGTTCATACTGCCCCTTCAAAAAGAGAAGGAAGCTAAATTCACCATATTCCAAAAAATAATGTTTGTGTTCTAAATGACTAGTTTTACTTTATAGCTGCATATTTTTTACACCTAGAAAATACATTCCTACTACTATTAACACTAATTGTTCTAAAACAAATACTAGATTCTATCAGAAATGTATCATGAAAAAGGCCTTCATGTCCAATAATGAAGAAGTGAGAAAACAAAATGTGATATTCTCTCAGTACACTGTTATGTAGGCTTTAAAGTTCATAATAATATGAAAAATGCTTAAGTAACAGTAATTTGCTTCACTGACCTGGAAGTACAAACATAGCCACATTCTTTTTAGTATTCTAATTAACTACTTACAAACCTACTTGCCTGTATTGGCAGGCAAATGGGTATCTCGTGTCACCCCCAATCACAATTACTCAGACCAAAAGATTACATCATTCTTTTCAATGAAAGGAAGAACCACAAATCAGTGCCATACTGCTGGCACTGACATATCCATGATAACTGAAACTGGATGAGGTCCCACAGCTTCGGTGACATCTGAGACTTTTTTTTTTTTTTTGGTGTAATGCCATTTATTACATTGTCATTTATTACAATTTTATTTTTTTTAATATATTTTTATTGTTACTTATGTCTTTTACATTTTGTATTCCCCTTGGGTAACCCACCACCAATTCACCCATGATCCATCTCTGTGGTCCCTTGTGTTCTTTTCTACTCCATTTTGTGCCCTTATCCTCCCCCCCTGCCGCCTCTTCCCTCCACCCCCACCCCACCCCCACATCTGAGACATTTAGACGCCTAAGACTGAGCCGACGTGACCTGGTCATAACTGCAGTGCGGGCTGCCAGGCCTGGGGGCATCTGAAGGCTCAGTACAGGGGGTGTCACACATGTCTCAGCCTCTTTTGAAGGTATTAACACCAAAACTTACTTTTTCTCACGAGTTCTCATCTATCACTACAGGGATCCTTTCCCGTGAAGGAGTCTTATTCAGGGACGTTATAGTTTCCTCCAAATGTCTATAATGTTGAATGTTTAAGGAGACAGGGTTGGGCTCTTAGTCCCTGCACTCTCACAAGGCTTTTAGACTTCAGATGAAAAACTGGTTAATGACCTTCACAGAAGGTGGAGAGGTGAGGGAGGCAGACTTTGATAAAGCCAGAATGCTCTGGTCTGCATTTCAAAGAGAGACACAAAGACACCAGAACAGGCTGCACGTGCATTTACATAACTAACCTAAGCCAGTCCATTATTCTTTTCTCATAATAAGAAAAAATTGCCTAAAGGTGACTTTCTGACTTAGCCTCCAGAAAAAGAAGAGGTGGTATCATGTTTTAAAATTCCATGCCCCCAGTTATTTCATATTAGTTATAGCAATTATTTTTTAAATATTAAAAACAGGATAGAAAATTATACAAGCATCTTCAATTACACAGGGGACGGTGGAATCTGGGAGGGGCTGCAGGGAACTGCCTTTCCTTATAACCTTACTCCACAAATAGCTTCCCAGGGGAGAGATAAGAAAAGAAGGGAGACATGCATTCTGTTCACCCTGAGAAGGGAGACATGCATTCTGTTCACCCTGAGGGCTGTTTAGCAACCATGTACAGTACCAGGGATCAGAGGGTACCCTCCTGCCAAAGAACCTGAACCTCCAGATTGTGACCCTGGTAACAAAGTGACAAAACTCAGGTCCAGCGGCAGCAATCTGAGAGAGATGGGGCGGGGTGGGGTGGGGTGGGGGGTGGGGAAGAAGGGTGGCAGGAAACCAGAGTGGAAGAAGAAAAGCCAAGTATTTTCATTATTGTGGAAGCCAAAAAGCAAGTGAGGACCTGGAAGACAGTGCTTAGCGATGAGACATACTGCTGAATAACCTCAAACACACCCCAGATGTACGTGTTAAGGTGAAACTGTTGGGGGGAAAAAGGACGTCTGCAACAAACTCCACAGGAAGGTTTATGGACCCCCACCTCAGACCAAAGAGATCCAAGACACTAGGGGCCACTAATCCCTTAATTCCATCATCATCCAGAAGAGAGGATTACCAGAAACTGAGGGATGGAGTTAAGCAGACATGTTGGCTATATAACAAGGGTTTTTGTTTGACCTTGGGGCTCTCTTGCTTCTCCCCGGGCTACAGCGTGCCGTTGGGGTTTCCAGCTCTTCGGATCTGGTAGGACGTATTTGGAGATTTATCTCTCTCCCTCACTTTCTCTTTTGTCCCCGAGTTATTCATTTTTTTATTTCCCTTCCTTTTTGTAAATAAACACTTTTATTAACCTTTCTGTGAGTGCCTGCAATTGTTCTTATTATAAGTCCTTTTTAAGCGCACGGGTGAGAACCCACAGTCAGGCACCCCATTGTATATCGGGGTTGCCCTGTAACAAAACCACATTGCACGACACAATTAACACTGTGAACACCAATATATACAAAAAATGGTATGGAAACACATCACAATGGTAACTACTATTTGCTCTCCAAGGTGGGACTATCGACTATTCCCTATTTTTTACTTTTTATTGCCAGCTTGCAAAATTTTCAAAATCATTATGCACATTGCTCTTTTTAATTTTTTTTTAAGTGAACAGTTGAACTTCTTAATGATCACTTCTTTTTGAACTAGCTAGCATAATAAGCAATGTAATGTCCCTTTATGTTTTTATGAATATGCATTTCTGTTCATTACTTTTGAGTCACAGGAAAAAGCTACAAGGTTTCAATTTGCCTGTGGCTTAGTCACTTGGTAAACTCATAATTTGGCAAAAGCATTAGTCAAACAGCACATCATTTTTTTGTATAATGGAAAAAGAAATATTCTTAACATTATTAATTGAAATGTCTCATGCAATTTGCAAGTAGAACTAGAAACCAATGTCTGGGTAACATAGCTCAAAAATGCATCTCTCTGCTTGCTGCAATACACCCCAGCTATGGCTGGGTCACTAGACATCTGCCAAAGTGGCAAGGAGGACATCATTGGAAAGTTGAAATTAAAATGTTAATCAAAATTGGATAACAAAAGGTAAGGCATAACATTATAGCCCAATAATTTCTCCTTTAAATATTAATCAATAATTATATCTTACAGAATTACACATGAAGAATCCACATCAAGTGGTGAAAAGTCTAAGAATAAAACAAAGCCCTAAAGAGATGCCTGCTAATGATATAGTCTTTGCAAAATCATTCTATGCACATTATCTTATTTATATAAGTATATACAATATTATATTTATACATATATACATGTATATACTATATATACACAGAGAGATAAAGAGAAATGAATCACTTGATAAAATTGAGAATTAAAAAAATATACATTTATCTAACTTGGGTGCTCTGTCTCTAATTCCAGAACTCTTTCCACTTAAAAATAAATCTTCATATATAAATATGAAACCACAAAAACCTACCCTACCCTATCAGAGTTCTAAAACAAGTATACTGTCTCAATAAGTAATTTTAAAGTAATGTTTACAATTCAATAACCACTTATAATATTTTCTTCTATAAATATATATTTTTATTGTTATTTATGTCTTTTACATTTTGTATTTCCCTTGGGTAGCCCACCACCAATTCACCCGTGATCCATCTCCATGGTCCCTTGTGTTCTTTTCTATTCCATTTTGTGCTCTTTTCCTTCCCTCCCTCCGCCTCCCTCCCCCCCCCCCCCCCCCCCCCCCCCCCCCCCCCCCCCCCCCCCCCCCCCCCCCCCACTGATTGTCTCTCTCCCACCCGGCCTCCCTATAGTCCTGTTATAAGTGAAACCATTCGATATTTTTCTCTTTCTTTCTGGCTTATTTCACTGAGTATGATCCCCTCTAATTCCATCCATGTCACTGCAAATTGCATGTGTTTATCTTCTTTCCATGCTGAATAGTATTCCATTGTGTATATGT